>JACXIX010000003.1:10496997-10526598 GCA_014737535.1 Bombus cullumanus
ACCTAAGTTGTTGGTTCGGTGAAATATATGTTAACCTGTTAAAACCAGTGTCACATTTATCTTAACTACCCTTATTATCCCACAAGAAATAAGGGATCGAACGATTCGTGGCGTCGATTAACAAATCGTAACGGGAATTTACGACTCCCGTTGGCGCGCTTCTTCGAGATCGCGTCTCCCCGCGAACGTGCGAAACAATCATATTAGTAAATGAGACGATAATTTGTGAAAATATTTCTTGCATATCTTATAACATACGTTGAATTTTCATTCACAATTCAATTAATTTTCCTTAGTTTTTTTCTATTTAGCAGAGAACACCAGTTCTCGTTTGGTTATTAAAATTAGACTATATTAGGCATAATTGATATTTAGATGTGTAACCATTTAGACATTCCGTGTGTTGTTGACGTTGCTCTCAAGTGTATTAAAACTTTAATGATCAACATTGACCGCTTGTACATTAGAAAGCAAGGAGCGACGACAAATGAACAAATTAAATATAAACTGAATAGCTTTGTTATTTGAACATTTCCAAAAGCAAAATGATCGACTGTCTTTCTGAATCAATTCACTTTTTATAAATTTCTTAATTTCTTTGCATAAGTACGAGATTAATTAATTGAATTTTCAAGGAACAAATTTTATTTGCAAAAGTCCATTCATTACAAGAAGATGATATAAATTCTAAGATAATCCTATAAAACAGTGTTTGTCACATTATCACTATTTTGTACGTTCGCATTTATGGAGTTGATCAATGTGACGTCTGAATGGCTAAAAGGCGCCTAAGGAATTTTATAAATTGTATCCTAAATCGTATTCTCATCCTAATGATTTTTCTCTAAACGCGTCAATTTAAATCTGCGAAAAATCGATAAAAATTATAAAATATGTACGATTTTATTCGAAATTAATTAAATCAGAGAAAAGTAATCAAATAAATACATGATCGATGAAAGGTATTCGCGTATTGATATAAAACAAGATAATATATAGCGATAGAATAAAAATATACAAAAATATTTTTCCAAACTGCAACACGAGAAAAACTCAGATACACCAAAGTATACATTAAAGTTAACAAAGTAATTGAAATTCTTCAAAAAGAATATCCGGATCCTGACAAACCCAAAAGTCATCGTACATAAATGATACGCTGTTGTAGATTTTTTCGATCGTAATACCAACAGTTCGGCCAAATGAAGCATCTGCTTTGACGATAGAACATCTAGTCAAAGCAAACTTTCGAAATCGGCTAGGAGAAAAAGAAATTGACGAATAATTAAAATCGGAACGTGACTGGAATATTCGAAACTGAAACGCGACGAAAAAAAAGTCGGCAGGAAAACAACGTCCACGGAGAGAACGACGATGTCCACGTTCCAAGCGTCATCGAACAATCGTCAAAACAAGGATCTACAAGCGAGAGACACGATTCCCGTTTCCCGCAGTCGCGAATATGGAAAAAGCGCTTCCGCTTTGTCTCCCTAACGATCGTCCTATTTCGGTGGCCGATTGGGACACCTATTGTTTCCAATTGGATTTTAATTTAACGGCTTTACAAGCGCGTGACACGGTCGGGATAACAGAGCAGCTGTAAACGGAGTTCAAATGGACAACAAATTTTCCTACGCGGTCTGTATCCGGCTCTTTTTTATCGCGTTTTTATCCCGCTCAATCGAAGCGGAAATTTTTTCGCTGGAAAATTCAGTTTAGATCGCTAGATCGTCGAAAGTTTCTCGCAGGCGTGTCAAGTTTCGTCGCGTGCGACACGACAGAGCCAACGAATTATGGCGAATATTGATTTAATACCGTGCAGTGCCGCGCCGGTATTGCGTGTTTCCTTAGTATCTTGCAATTAGGCCCTTTTAACGATTCTTTGGCTGATACATGGTTTCCAAAGTCGATATAGAAAGCAAATATTACGTATGAAGGATTCACGCGAAAAAGATCGCAAGACTTGATTCTCCGTCATTTTTTTATTTTCATGTCATTTACAATTAGCGACTAATTAATAGTATAGTAAGCATTATTTGAGTCCTTGAAGGCTTAAGCTTCAGCGTCTTAAAATTCAATCCGTATTTTCCCAACCTTCTTGGTAACTTTAAAACATTGCTTGTTCCGCGCCAAGGAATAAAGAACGTGGGAATATTCGTAAGTATTTTTGTGACACCCGTGTTCGAATACAATCGAATACAATGATTGTAGCTATTTTGTTCGTTGCTGCTGTATATTCATTGTTGTACGTATATATGCATTTTATACTTTCCATGTTTGTCGTGTCAGAATAGCCAAAGGCCATAAATTCGGCTTTTCCAAGGAATAAATAGCATCGCGTAAATGTTCGATCGATCGAGGGCAATCCGAAGATAATTCTGCTAATCTTGCCTAATAGTTTCCATCGCTTCACGTCAGTGCTGATGTCGCAAGGGTGTGAGTGACATTTAAAGCATGCTGATTGGAATTTTCTTCAATCGGTGAAGCTTGGAGAAACAACAAGTTATTCTATGATGACATATTTATGATTCGTCGGGTTTCGAAGAGAGGTCATATTTTTCAGGTCTATCACCGAAAAATATGAATTTGTAATGTTGGCGAAATGTCGCGTCGAAGAAAACGAAATGTACTAATAACACGATTGAAAGCCGACGAATCACAAACATGTAATTTATTCACCGTGAAAGTTAAAAATCTGAGATATTCTACGATGCTTTTGCCTAATCGCTCTCTCTGTTCCTCTTCCGAGATGATATATATTTCTGACAAAGTGGAAACTACATCAGTGCATGCGCCACAACATACACAACACAGTTGTAGTAAAGAAAAGAAAAAATACCACTTCGAATCAACATGTTATTCATCAACATCAGCGAGAGCAGAAATAAAATTCAGGTCTTCACGCCTCATCGCTCTATCTTAGGATATACATATTTCCAGTTTATTTGTTCAACATACTGAAACATAGAGAAATTACATGTATTATATTTACCCGAGGTAATTGCTTAAAGAAATAATATACTCCATGTTGATAGATCTTACACTCATCGATTATACGAACCGCTTTCGTGCATAGCTTTTTCCAACCCTTACTTACCCTCGACTCCAGCTATAAATTTTATATAGCGGACTAAAGTTGCCTGCATTACGAGACAAAGTATCGGTTTCTTGTTGGATGTCATTTTACTTATCGACGAAATTTTTTTAATATCAACGAGATTACGATCCGAATTAATAATGGATCGATATTGAAGTTAGAAAGCTTCGAGCTGTATATCAGAGTAGAACTAAATATTAGAATTCTATTGTACTGAATTCCATTTGAAACGAAAGTTTCGATAGTGTTCGATTAATTAAACCCTCGAATGTGAATTTCTATTGCGCGAATGAAAAATAATAGTGGGAAGAATTGGTGAACAGTTACACGAACTGTTTATTCCTTGATAAATTCAGACAAATGAAATTCTACTGTACCCATAATTATGACTTTGTGTCGTGTTCGTAGAAAGTTAACTGTGATGATAATTAAGATTGATTGATACCGGTAGAAATAATTTAAATTCAGAGGGAAGTAGAGAAACAGAAATCAAATTATGCAGAGTTATTATATACACACATTATTAGAATTATTGCGTTAAGAAATATCGAAGCAACAATATATATTGGTTCACTGACTGTCAATTGATATTTCATTATCTGAAAATCTATTTCGTTTAATATTTTAAATATCAGTAGGAATCGAGTTCATCGTATTATAAATTAGAAATGGGAATTTAAAGAACATTTCTTATTTTTTAGTTACTTTAATCAAAAGTCTTTTTTGTTTTATTCAGAGTTTCAATGAAGACCATGTTCTGTAGTATTTTCGCGAATACATAAATATTTGTTTCCCAAAAAATATTCTCTCTTAATATGGTACATTTCGACTAAAAAATTTTTACAAACGGAAGTTTCGAAATCAAAATAAACAGAAATTTCAAAACACAATAAAAATACTCCTCAGGCATTTGAAACATTAAAACGATACTGGGAAATATCGTTCTGGAACAAATTCCAGGAAATTCGTACGAAGAAAACTTTTTCTCTTTCCATTATATTTATTTTAAACTAAATCGGTTTATGAATTTTATCGTGGTGGTAATTGAATCACATTACATTATGCAGTTGCCATATTTTGCAGGTGGAATTGTGTAAATTTGACAAGAACTAGATAAAGTAGGAACACTATATTGTGTCGCATATGGTAGAACGTGAACGATGATAGTGATTATTATTTGCGAGGAAGTACGTCTGACCTATAATGGATGACTCTACTTTCGGAAATTTATGTTCAGTTCCTTCGCGTACACATACATATGTATGTGGCCTTAGCAAATGAATGCATAGTACTGAAAGAAAGTGGAATAATTTTCCAGTGCGCAGGCTATAAACAATTTCATAATTACATTACATTCATCATATATAAATTATTAAAAGTTAAACATAAATAGTAGTGCTGCGTGTGTTATTTCAGATTTATAAGCGTATTTTATAGTCTTCAAATTCTGTTCATTGAATTATTTTTATTATAATCTGTTTTATATTTAAAAAAATAAATAATACGATATATCTTTCAATGCATTTTTCAATGAAAGAGATTAATGTCTTGCTATTTTCTTTTTAGAAAATAAAAAATATTAGACAATTTTTTCAATGCATCTGTTCAAACTAGAAAATTTCCAAGAATAATATAAGTCCCAATTACAGTACATCCTAAAAGGATCATTTTTATTTATTTATTTTTATTTTTTTCGCGAGTATGAAAGGAACAAAGTTCTGGCCTTCCAGATTATCATGATTATCAATTTAAACGTAGCTCATATTACAAAACCAGTACTAACATTTCTAACGCAATTTACTACATTCATTACCCTATCGTATGAATTCTTTTCCAGAAAATCCCCCCCCCCATTATACATATAGAATCTTTCAAAACACGGATCCCAATATGCGATACTTTATCAGACTTTACCGACTTATAGATCATGTTACGTTTCCTTATCGCACAGTCACCACTGTAAGCCGTTGCTCTTCCACATATTCCCATGAGACCCTATATTAGTTTGACAAGAACACGTAGCACAATTAGCCAACGTCTGAACTGATCTCAACAATGACACTGTTGGCACGTTTCCGGTCGCAAAGCAGCCGCCACGAAATCGCAACAGCGTGCACGTGTGCGTCGAAGCTATCACGTGTGACCTCTGACTAATTCCCAGCTACCAATCGGCGTGTCTCTCCGTGCAATATTCCAAAGCGAATCTGCACACGCGATGAATCGCTGAGAACACCGAACTCCCAAATACGCTTTCCATGTACCCCACATTCCATTATATTACGTAGAGATGCCACGCTGTAATATCGGTGCTTGCTCTGACCGTCTGACCAACACCGAGTTGTTCTACTTCATGCTCGCTGCCCCCGCTGTCTCCGCGTTGATTAACCCACGTAATTTGGTTCATTGAATAACCGAAACATGATCTCATGAAATACCTGCACTTTCGATATTGGTACTGATCGCATGATCTTGGGGGTAAATCGATCCTGAGTTTCACTGGCACTACAAACGTTAACACGTTGACTGTCGCTCTTTTAGATATTTTGCCCTGGGAACCGTAAATTGCCCGCAGCAGTGAAATATTAATTCAAATATTAATAATTATTAAAGGATATAAAGAAGATAAAATAAGTAAGTAAATAGAGAGATATTAATAAATATCACAGCATAAAATTTAATTTTTCAAAATATTATACCGTATCTGGGCATTTTTCTCTGACGATGGATTCATCTAGGTCATTCACATTGTTGGAAATTATTTAGTTCATAAAATTTATCTTAATTTAATCGTTCTAAAAATTTTAATAACGTGGGTCACCGATGACTAACCTCGTGGTCGACGCGTTAAACGCGGTCGTGTTATATCAGTACGGGTTTCTGAATCGGTTGAAAAACAAACATTTTTAGAAATGTATTGGTGCTGCGAATAGATATTGAGGTACGTGTGTGGATAAATATCGGAGTGTTTCTGATTGAAGTTCGAGGAAGGTTATTTTGTAATTTCGTATTCTGTATCTGGAATGAAGGATATTTGAATAGAAAATGTTGTTAAAAAGTAGCAGTTTCTCTAGTTTGTTTTTAGTTTTAATCTGTTAAGGACAATTTATGTTAAATTAATCTATTGAATTTTGTTTTGTTAATATCGTGGCTATGAAACTATCCTTCATTCAACGTACAATTCTTTATCTGTATCTCTACATGTATAAATTTGCATAAGTAGTAATAAGTACCGTTTTCAGTGAATAATTTGCCATTTATTTGTACGTTTCATTATTATCCACGTATTGTTACTACGAACAAAGTATCGAATGTCACGAGTAACTAATATCAAATACGAAAGCTTTCAATGAGAACTATTAATTTTAAACTGTTTCTCCGTTTCAAAAAAAAAAAAAACTCTTGCAGCACCTGAAAAGTCCAAATCTGAAAAAGTAGTGGCAAGTTTCCTTAACTGTTAGAAAATAATCATATAATTTCGATTTTTTCGTCTCACCTTAATCAACATATCACACGACCCGTCTTCTAATTCTTCATCAACGGTGTGTCCCTGGATAAGCGTATTTACTTAACCGAGACCGATGTTTCCGCAACAACGGGGGCAAATATAGGGATAGCGATTCGATCCGGTTCGATCGATTAAGGAGCATTACCCGGTTCGGCAAATATTTGTGTGTGCCGTAACTGCAAGAATCATTTCAGGGACGGTGATAGAATTCGGGCGGCCACGAAATTGGCATCGATCCCTGTTCCGTAATTGCGGTTATCGCAAATTCTACTCCTCCCTTTCTCTCTCTCTCTCTCTCTCTCTCTCTCTCTCTCTATTTGCTTTCTTCGTGGTATCTTCGTCCGAATCGACGATCGTGGGCAATTTTCAAGACGCTCCAACGTACAAGCTGCTCGCCTCCTGTTTTATCGCGTGTTCTTCAGCGATTCGTTCCCCGTAAGGACGGTCCTCTAAGAGGTTGTACTGCCATGGGCCATGTCGTCGCTACCGATAATTAGGAATCGTTTACATACACGCTTAAGTCTCGTGGTGGACGGGCCTCGTATTGCGAGTAACCGGAGCGTAGAAAACGAGAAGGTTCTGCATAATAGCCGACCATTGTTACCCCCGTCGTTACCACCGCCAACCCTCCCTCATCCCGATCGCCTATTAAACCGGAACGCCGTTCTAGATTCTTGCCTCGCTCCTGGCAACCTCGTTGATTCATCGATCGAATTTAATAACCCGCGATCAGCTATCGTCGAGAATTAATTAGACTACTTTTCGGGGTCGAGCTTTCAGGGGGTTAACGATCGCTGTGTACAAATCGGCTGCGTTTGATTTCTGTTAGTTTGTTAGTTTGTTGGTTCATTTCAGTAAGATTCGTCGGTAATTATTTTATTGTTTATTCGGAAAAGTAGGAATCCTTGTCGTAATGTCTTTGATAGGGTGGAGAAAAGTTTATAAAAAATATTAAATAATGAAAAGTTTATAGAAAGTAAAAATACAATGTCAAGCCCATGTTTTTTTTTATAACGCATGTATAAATGTATTGTGAAATCTTATTTTGCATATTTTTTAATAGATATAATATTTTCTTACTAGCATCCCATAAACTACTAATACAAAATCTCTAATCTTTAAATATCCGATATTGCTATCTCTTTTCAGCATGGAAAAAGTCAAATGAAATCACAATAAACGAAAAAAGTCAAAAGTGAGATAAATTTGGTTTAATATCGAAAGAGATAAATGACACTCGAGCTGCAACTCGACTAATATTTTCTCACTAGTATCGTATAACTATGCCTGTATAAAGTCGCACGAAACGAAGTATAGCCTTTTAAATGGATATTGATTTTTCTGCAGATACATAACCCATCTCGAACGTACAAATTCGTTTGGCGATTGTTCGTGCCTCGTTCATCGTCGAAATGTAACATTTTGTACTTTGCTACGAGTATAAAAATCCATATGGATCTGTATATATATTCCACATTGAAATCAAATGGGCAAACTTGTCTTCATAAAATTCACGTGAAAATTTTACGCGAGCCATTGAATATAATTATTAGTTCGTAAATTTATATCGTTCGCAGTTCGTCGTAATTTCGTGATAATTCTCGCTTTACACTAACGTATTCTAACGGAACGTTACTTTGTTTAATGTACTAATTCGGAGACAAATTGCTGTAATATATTGATCGTAAATTGATTACTATTTGTATTATACATAGAGCAGCTCTGAATTCTCTGACCTTATGAGATTCGTTTGCATCGTGGATATGTTTATATTATCTAAAATAAATTACAAAAGTATTGAAACGCTTGTTGAAACCTGTCAGAAATAATACAATAGGTGCGTCAGTTATCTCTTATTACAATTAAGCAAAAGTATCAATTTTCTATAATTAAGAGATGCAGTTTTATCACTCGAATTTCGCTTTTTCGCCAAAAGGTTTGCAAAAGTATTTCAATACATAACATGCAGTGACACTCGCGCCAATCATAAATTATGTTGGCTGTTCGGATTCCGACGTTGTTGGGATAATGGATCGAGGCCCGAGGAGTTCTCACGGTTTATTCCCGTTCAAGACGTCAATTGACACTTGTCAGGGCAATGAGTGTCCTGAAAAAACAAGCTCTCGTAGAATCCCAGTCGAACGCTAATTGCGTCTACGTATAACGAGGTTATACTCGTCCCCTTTTCCAAGAAAATGTCATGAAGATTATCACGAAGATGTAAAAAAGACAGGCTCTTACAAGAAATGTCCACTTAGGTATTACGATGGATTTTTCTAAACCAAATAGAAACTCGGAGCAATAAAGATCAACGAAAAAAGCTTCCGAAGATTGTAATGTGTTTACGACTTGTTCCACCCAGCGCTCTCGTTTTCTTGAAATTAGTATGAAATGTGATTTATCGTGTTCTTTTCATGAAAATTTGTTATATTGACTCGCGTGAATTAAAGTTACGTAAAAGGATAATACCATACGAAACAAGTTATTTCATGGAATTCTATCGAGATTCCTCTCTCAGATATACAAATCGTTTCACGAAAGGGCAAAAGCTGAGTATCAACTCCGATCCACCCAATCAAACAGTGCCACAACGAACTCCCACGCGTAGGCTTCAAAGGTTCTAAGAGACGCGAGACGAGCGATACAAAGCTGAAAGAAGATTCCTCGAACGCGATCGTATCAAGCTCGCTCTTCTTCGACGATGGGAAACAAAACGTTTCTCGAAGAATTTTTCGAAATTCCAGCAAAGATACGGCGAAGTCGATGAATTGAAAGAACTCGAGAAAGAATAGTCGGGAAACCATGGAGAAAGACGTCGAGATAGAGCAAAAGGACTTTGTCGCGTGTAGGAAGGAAAAAGGGAATAAAGGACGTAACCGACGAGGAAATAGGAATCTCTCTTTCTCTTTTCTCGATGCAATCGTTGCTCTTCTCCACACGGCTTCGAAGCTTAAAATTTCACTAAAGCTGAAATCCCGCAACGATCGCAGACGCCCGGCTGAGACTTAAGAGCGACTTAACTCGATGGCTTCGACGGAATAAGACGACGACCACCACCGCTACTACCATGTCGAGAACCTTCGAGCAATGGCTGTAAAGGAAAGGGAGGGAAAGTAGAGGAAAGGCGGTTGGTCGCGGGCTCGCGTTACTGGCCTAGTTATTTCAAAGGAACGGAAATAATGAAACGGCGACGGTCGTGCCGGCACTGCTGCGCAAACACCGATATCGAGGGATTTAAGGACTTTACGCCAAAGACATTCGCGTCTACGTTTAGAGAGGCCTGCTGTAAGATCACTTTGTCGACCAAGGCTGGAAAAGCAAGGGCTACGTTTTCTCATCTTTGGATTAAGGTCGATGAGCGAAAGAATTCTCTCGGGAGTTCTCTGTTCTTTATGTAACGATGTATATGTATATGTAGAGAGTGGACCTTGCAGAAAGATGCTTATTAGGATGAGATTCTTGTTTTCTTTGATTCTTGAGATCTGTTGGGTCAGGGTTAAGGAAAGAGGATCGAAATAAACTTGGGAAAAATGGTATCTGAAGTGCTACGTTGGAAATAGGGTAACTACTGTTCTATTTTCTTGGTGAAATAGCAGAGCGAGACAATTTACGTAATTTAAAATTGGATTAGATTGTAGTTTCTGTAACTGAAAGAATTCCAAATCTTTCACTCGTTTGATTATGTGTTTAAATCGAAGAACGTTTTTGTTTATAGTAGTCTTTTTTTTTAAGGTATTGTGGAAGAATACTACAAGAATTATCGAGTTATATCTTATAGTTGCTATTGTTTCCGTAATCTTGAAAATTTTATGCAACTTAGGTGGTATTGCATTATAGGCAATATTATTGTATCTTACTATACGTAGAAAGTTTGAAATTCGAGATTTTAAAAGCAACTGTTTGTATCATAATACTTTACCAAATAATAAAATAATAGAAAATACTGTACCAAAATTTTATGTTTAATAATAATAATAGAAATATACACGTTTATTCATTTCGAATATAAAATTATATTTGCCAGCGTGATATCATTGTATCTTACACTGGTTGTGACTCTTTGCTTTAAATTGTATTTCATTCAATTTTGTTCATTTAAATTCTGTTTCTAAGAGATCGCTCAAACCACGTTAAAAGGTAATACGGTCACGGAGAGTCCCTTTGTACACTGATTCTTTGAGTCTCTGAAAAGGACGACTAGACAGTTGAATTCACAGAAAAGATGACATAAATACTTAAAAGAATCTTCGGTTATTCTCGACGTGGAAACAAGTATATAAAAGAGTTGGAGGACCAACTCTTTGATGTAATAATGCTTTTACTTTTGTAATGTGTTGTTTCATTTTTTTTTTTCATTTCTTACACGAATAAATTATATCGTACTCACATTTGCAGTGACTAAAATCGATTACAACTTGAAGTTGATTCCATAAACAAGTTAATTTTCAAAGTTTTTTCTCCTTTGAATTGTCATAATAAACTCAACTTTCAACATATAATGATCTCATAATGATCTCAACTTTCAACACATTACAGCCTTCTTTGAAAAACCAGTGAAAAAAGTTTTTCTGCTATTAATAATTAATAACAAAATAGACTAAAGATTTTCTCACTGACTAAATAAAATTCAATCCTGAGAGGATTAAGATGCAAAAGTACACCGAATGCATCATATAAAAAAGTGTATAAGAAACGAATAAAGATATATAACGAAAAATATGCAAAGTATGCTCCTAATATCAAAAATACTTAGTTCCCATATTTTTAGCTGTGCCCGTAAAGATATAAATGTATGAATTCGCACGTACATTCACAGTCTAATAACAAATTGTCTTGGAGGAAAGATCAGTAGCTGTAAACATCAATTGCGGCCACGTGGGTAACAGTGACGACAGCAACAATGGGGGCGAGCTGATCAGAAGACAAAATATCACTAAAACTCCAGGGACCGGCGGAAGCTTCGTTAAAAGCTATCGAAGCCAAACGTGGTCGCGGTATTTCTGGCATCCGTTTTCTCTTTGGAGGATAAACGAGCCTCCAGTAACTACAGCTGCAACATAACGCTGCAGGATAACGCGTGTATCAGCCGCTGTATTTTGCGAGAAGCCTCGAGCCAGATCGATTTTCTGCTAACAAAAACCGCGCAGAACACGACCTATAAACCGCGCCGCTGGATTTCGAACTTCGTAACGCACTTATCGGGGAGTCGATACACATGGTTAAGATGTTCGTAAATTTCGGTTACCTCCGATACTATCGATATTCTTAGGATCCAATTAGTGTTAAGTACAGTTACTCTGCTATATAGAAGTGGTTCACGGAATTATTCGAATATCTACCATACAAAACTTCGATATCCACGTATTGTATACGGTATATAAAGCAATATTGAATTTCATTTACACTATAACGAGATACAACTGTTATGGCTACATTCGTAAAATTGAAAAGCAATCTGAAGACGTATGTAGAAATTAGGAGATATTTATTGTAAATATATATTTAGTAAAAAATGACTATAGAACGTGAACAGACATCTTAAATAAATATCAAGTACGATTCCACTGAATATTGTGGTTCATTAACACAATGAATGATTGACTGTTCAGATAGTTTTGGAACTTTTGCAAAATGCATATACATATACGTGTATTAAATATCTCGTAACATTCATGTACATTTTCAGATCTATTTCAAACTTTGCCAATATAATTATGATAATCGGATCTCGTAACAGTGATAATAAAATTTCAAAAAGTTTGCTACGAAATGCATAATATATCGATGAAAGATGTGTACAAATTTTGGAACACTTTTACGAGCTTGTATACACACGAGAGAGGATAGTATTACAGACTTTGCTACTTTAAGTTTTATTCGATGTAGATTCTTTGTTTCGTTTCTTCAAAAACGATTTCGTTATAATTCTCTTCGGAGTCTTCTATCGTGCATTCTAATGTCAACGTGATAAAGCCTCGCCACACACTGAGAATCTATCGTGATTTTTCTACTTACACAATAATGTGATTTTATTCCGTTTCCTGATGTTTCAGTTGATGTGACTCGAATCATACTATAAATTCTCCGATAAAATAAATTTTATTTCATTTTATTTTATGAGTTTTCCCTATTTACGAGACTCCAACGATATTGGAACGTGGATTTCAATAACCTTTGTCAACGAAGAAATAGGTACTCGAGCGTTTACTTCTCAGCAAGATTTTTGCAAGTCTTGAACGATTTAAAAAGCACTAGGAATATTAACAAAGAAAAATACAAAAATATGAAACATCCGAAGAGCAATATTAAAAACAACTCGTGGTATTTGATTCAGTCTGATTATTCCAAAAATAAAGGATTTAAGAGAATTGTTTTAACAGGTTAATAAGTTCTGGCGCTAATTTAATTTATTTAAATAGTAAAATCTTCTGAATTATACGATACTAAATCGATTTTCGAAACCAGAGAATCTTTCTCAACTTTCAGTATCTCGTAAAAATATTTATTCAAAATCAAATTAAATTAAGAATGGACCTTCAAGCACAAAAATCTCACGAAGCATTCTCAAGGCCTCTTAAATCCCGGCCACTCTCGAGCATCATCTTCAGTTTGCCTCAAAAAAGACCAGTCGATCTTTCAACCCGTTCCCTCGCGGATTCCCGAAGTGTCACGAGCGAAAACAAGGCGCAGAAAGTCGAATGCACAAAGACAAAGGGTTGACCTTCTTACCAGAAAGCCCCTTTTATCCAGCAACAACGTTGCGAACGTTAAATATCCCTCTCCTCCTTAGTTAGAAAATATACTCGCATCCGCCCACGCTTGCCTCATATAAATCACCATCGACTTTCCCGGCCGATACTCCACCCTCTGAAAGCTCCATTGTTGTTGGTCTCTTCTCGTAACAAGGAAATTGTTTACGACGCTCGTCGCGTACTAGGCGAGCACCCAACGCCATCCAATGCCGCCCAATACCGTCCAACGCCACCTAATGTCGCCAAACGCTACACAATGATGTGGAAAGCGGCATTTCGTAGCTAAAATCCAATCTTTCAACTGTAAGATTAAGACGATAATTCGTTTCGATAATTATGCAATTTAATGACTTTTTCTAATTTTGACAATTTCACTATTTCGATTATTTTATTCTAAACAAGTTTTTCTTAAGAGCTTTATCTAAAACTAATATGCTTCTTATTATTTTTTTTTTTTTATAAAAATATGTCTTTAACCTTTAAGGATACATTTTTTTAAATTACTCGTTTCAAACGCAAACAAATGATGAAGCTAAATACATCATTATCGATATAATACATGTGAAGGAGCGTACCAAAATTAGGTTAATTATGAGATACGCTTACAAATACAAATATTTATTTCGTAAGAAAAGAATATAATAAGTATATAAAGGCACTTAAAATTATGACATAGAGTAATCATAAAACAGATTCGACGATGAATTCCGTGCCACAAACTTAATTGAAATCTTAATATTGTTCTTTGACGACAGTCGTGATTTACAAAATTTTTGGCTCGTTGTCTATTGACGACCGCCGAATTCAAAGGGTTAATTTAATCCACGAAATGCAGATTCCAAGATCTCAGTGTTCATCACTTAGTGGTAGTTACACCCTCTCGAAACGTGAAAAGCGAGTGGCTAAGACTACTCATAGCGTGCCATTATTTCCCAACAGAACTACACTTCCGTGTAGATGCACCATTATATCCGTCACGACAATAGCGTTCGTGTGTCCCTCCCATCTTATCACGAGGAATTCTGTCCCTTTTGGCTGAGCTGCTATTCTACCGGCTCCTTTTCGTTTCCGACAAGGTGGATCCTTCCTGGCCGCGCTTTTCACGCCTGCCAGTGTTGCGGCTTCTTTCACCCCTGTCCGCGGCCGTGAAACGCGCCTATGGAAAACTTATCGGGCAGAAGACGTCCGCGAGAATAGCTAGCCCCTTACTCCTCTTTCTGCCCTGGCTCAACCACTCTGCTTTCTTGCGGGATGACCGTACATCTCCGCTTAGAATAGGGACAATCGATTTTATGCAACGCGCCTTGTCACGTCATGTTACGTCGAGAAAAGATTCTTGGTTATTTTGAAAATTTTTTGCTTTTATTAGCGTGGGTATTGTTGGAAGAAAGGTTAATGCGAGCCATTTTTCGAAGGGTAGTTCGTGATGATGCAAGATGCACGTTGGATATGTGTTGAATGTACGCAAATAAATTCGTGGCAGGAATTGACGAAGAAATTAATTTGTTATTAATTTCTTACCGGCAAACTCTGCATTTTACGTTCTCCGAGAAGGGAAAGGTGAATTGTTTCAACTTAATTAATCGATGAATTAATTAATGTCTAATATGGTATTTGTAGATATTCAATTATTTTCATGTTCATTTCTGTTATTAAAATATTCCGTCGATGTTTCTACAATTTAATACCGAGTATCGAGCATGAACTCCTGCCAAAAGTTTTCATTTTTGTTACTAAAATATTCATACAGTACTTTCAGAACCTAATACAGAGTACTATTGAACGTTTCCTGTGTCAAAAAGTTTTATGGAAATCTAACCAAATTACCAAACTAAAAACACTGATTTCTGTAAGTTATTATGTATAAATTATCCTTTGGTTTTCACTTTTCGTCAATGAAGAGAGTAAATTGTTACGTATAAACACAGATTGATAGATATTTGTAATCTTCTTTCTCGGAACGTAACTTATGATTTCGACAAGCTTCAATTACTGATCGAAACTTCAGTTACTGGTCGATTATATCAAAGAATTTGTGGAGTGTAAAGCGTTAAGATCGCAATTTGAACGATTTACAATTAAATTGGTTATTTGTACATTTACGACGATGACATTTACTTACTTACATTTCTCGTTATTTACGTATCTTCTTTTTGATATCGAATAACATAAAATATCGAATTAAAAATAATAAAATATCAAGTTAGATTCAAATGAAACAACAATATGCAAAAATGTACATAAGTATGCACGAATGAAAAAATATATAAAATATCAGATGAAAAGTACATATTATTGCATTCGGACAATAAAATACTCTTTCACGTTTAATTTATAATTCTTTATCTAAATCTTTATCTAAATCTAGAGAATTTTCATAAAAATATGCAATCTATTTACGATTTTAGAGAGTTTACTGTAGTGGAAGGAAGTTTATCGTTGCGTAAGAGAGTTAAGTGTTAATTTCTAGTAGAGAGGATTACGTTGAGAGTATTGGTGGAGGATAGGATCCATGGTATGAATTGTTGCATATTGAAGATCAATTGGCTGTTCAAAGCAAATTGTAGTAGTCTGAGTGACGTCATGAGTGATCCTTTATGGGCAGAGCGTACGCCTGTAGCTTTGAGATACAGCAGAGTGACAGGACGGTTAAACAGCATCGTGGGATTTGCCCGATGACTTGGAAATTCAAAATGCAAATGTTTCAAATATATTTATTCACAAAGATATCATTTCATTATAGATAACACTAACATTCTCGTGCAATTGCTAAGGTAATGAATTTATTAACAAAGGACAATAATATTTGTTATAGATAAATATTAAATCGATTGGAACATCCTTGTTTGGTTTATTCTACTTTGAAAGTTGGGTTTCATTGAAATATTAATTTGTTAAATTAATATTAAATATAGTATAATATAATTTGTTAAATTAAATATTAATTTTATTTCATTTTAAATACAAACGCTCTGAGAGGAGCTGCTTTTTAAAAGAACTGAATAATATTGAGAACGTTGTTTCGTTTAAATATTAGAAATTAGTAAAATTGTTAGAAACGTAATCTTCGAAACAACAGACATCATGTTAATTGTCGGTAGTAATTATAATATTTCATATTAACTGATGATTATCTTCCATTTATCTGATAATTAAGTTACCTCTGTTGGTTGCTGTTCAATTTCCCACTTTTGTCATTAAAATATTTATTAAATGTCTTTATAGCCAGACTAAGAGTAATCAATATTTTTTTCTGTCGACAAATATTACGAACGTCAAAAGGAATTACCATTTTCTCTTGCAAAGGCCATTGAAAATTCTCGAAACTTTGTTATATAACAATTTACTGATCAAATTTTCAGCGACAGATAATTTCTCCAATAATATTACACTGTCTTTTCGTAATATATGTTCTGACAGGTAACATATACAGTAGAACATCGTTTACCCGCACCACTCGTATACGAACGAATTAATGCTAAACCTTTATTGTCCGAACTATTGTCGCACGTAATTTTGCAATACATATAACCACTTATTTTTATAATGATTATACGTGTATACAGAAACTGCTCCGTTATTGGCACTGTTCTGTCCGTTTGTTCAGATAAACGAGGTTCTTACTGTATGTACATACAGTTTGCATACAATATACGTACAAATCTTCAAATAAAATCATAAATACAGAAGTAAAATTCGACGATAGAATTTTCCTATCGACCAAATAAATTCAAAGAGTAAAAGGTAAAGATAGTCTTAAAAATTTCAAGTATAAACCAAATTCAAATATACTTAAATAAATCCCCAATCTTGGCTTTTTTCGAAAATTAAGCTTCGGACAGAGAGATTTTATTCTACATTTTCCTATCTTTTCATAAGGAATCACCTCATGCTCGTTCGTACGTGTCATTTAGCCGCACCCTGTATTTAATGGCCTCTGAATGGAGTAATTCTTTTAGCTCTTGACAAATCTATGTATTACCTAGCCTTCTTGCACAATAATTCACCAGTTAATAATAGATTATGGATTTATTTCCCACGAATTCTAATAGGATAACACTAAATGTCTCATACGAATAGAATAACTTGAACGATTTTTGCTTTGTAGAATTTAACTGTAAAAATTTGTTATTTCCAAATCCGTTGCTATGCAAAAGAATTTATTAATGTTAAGTTACTATATGTACGTTTTAATATATTAAGAAGTTATTAATATAATTTGTAATCTCTGGTTTGTGGAGATTCAGAATTTCATGAATAATATTAGCTGCATCGTGCGCGAAGGTTCAGATGTTCCTGACTTTCCTATTTTTATTCACTAGGTTGCACGAGAGTGAATTATTTCGTTTCGTTTCATAACGTGACCCGTTGCCTCGTTGGCCTGCGCAAATTACATTGATTTCTACCGGATAATCACAAGGTCTTGTGTCCTCTGTAATCTTCGTTTCTCTTGCTTTCGCTGTTCTTTTTCATTATTAAAATCCATTCTATCGAAAAGAACATCTGGGTGTTGTAAAAATTCGCGAAGCATTCTATCATGTGAGATGCTTCGCATCACGTTATCGTTGGAAAAAACGTTAAATTGAAAAAATATTGGAAAAGACATTAAAATGAATATCTGCCGTTATCAAACGCGAACAGTTGATATGTTTCTACATATTTCGACCTTTACCGTTTACTCTAAATTTCAGTGAAATATGAAGAGAAAAATAAAAGTACGTGTAATAAATATAAAAAGAACATTCATCTATGCCTGCCAGCGAAACTTTTATCGATTAATATTACAAATCGAGGGTTCCTCATACATAATTTTTACAATTAACAGATTCACAGCGCAACAAGGAGATAGCTTCAATACACAAATTGTATTTATTATGAATATTAGTTGACTACCAATTCATAGTACGTTGGTTGATATTGAGTTGGTTCTTGTTCGTTTACTCAAATTAGTAGAAAGAGCTAGCTTCTTATTATAACAGGTCTTTCAATTCTTTTAAAACATCACTAAGCAACATTAAAGTATATTCAACGTTAAAACGTGGAAGATTCTTCTGCCCGCGATTCACTAGAGGCGAGCATTATACTTTTAGTGTTCGCAATAGTAGCGAATTAAGAAGATAGGAATACTTGTATCAATTATCATTAATTGTCAATAATATACAATTATTAAAATAAAAAACACGGCATAAGAATATCTTTCACACGTATTAATCATCTCTTTGTTATGATATGTCCAATACTTCGTACGCTATATAAATATCAATTAAAAGACACAATTAAGCTATCTTTTTGGTTCTGTATTATTTATATAAAATTAAGACAATGAATATGTATTTTATTTCACGTACAATAATGTCCCATGCTAGTGAAATTTCACTGGTTGCGTACGTATATTCACATGCATATGTATATACGTCAATGACATTTACTAGGTGCATTGCATATATGCGCTCAGCTTAAAGGGTTAATATTGTATCATGTCGAGTTTTCATACATTAGTAAAACAGAAATCTAATATATCGATTGAACATTACAAATTTAAACAATACGTATATCAACGTTTACGAAAAATTACCATTAAAAGAAACGATTAAAAGGCTCCCTAAATATTAACAAAAAGCTTGACTATAATATTCAATAAAATGCGAAACCAATAAAAATGATTCGGAGGCTACATTTCTACGTGAGGCACTTTAGAAGAAATGGACAATAGTTGTGTTAGGAATATCGCGAAAAAAATAATTATCAATTGTTCCCTAATCTTGAAATGAATGAAACAAGATTTTGTCAAAAAGCGACAATTCATCGTACAAGGATGTAAGATTTTTATGTTTTCTACAAATATCATCATACTTACATAAAGAGAAGAAGAGAAAGAAGAAAGAGAAGAGAGGATGTATGAAAGCAAGTTATAGATTCGTTTAACACAAATTTTTATATGGAAGCAGTCATTTGTACGTAATAATTTACGTTTAAATGGTGAACGCCAGCTGGCGTGAATCATCGTGGAACGAAATGAGAGTCGTGTTGCCATTACGACTTTCTCGGATGCATTAAACGGTTCTCTTGGAAAGCTCCGTGGATGCAGCTTAGACATCGAGTTTCTGCAATTGCGAACGTATTCGAGGAACGCTCGTTATATACGCTCAGTACCGATTGTCGTTACATGCTCTGAACCTTACGTGAAATGGAATATCTTTGCTTCGTGTTACGTGGATATGCACTCGAACGAGAAAATCGTGAGATATTCATTAAAAGTTAGGAACAAATGAAACATTTAACATGTTGGCTGTATATTGTATTTTCTACAATCTTTCTCTCCCTATAACGATGAAATGACGTTTATAAACGGTATCGAAAAATAAATGTAATCAAAACAAGGAAATAAGTACTCGATTCTAAATGCTGCAATAAATTCGATTATTGGCATTTCGTAAATTGCTGAGAATTTTGTAACTTGTTGGATTGTGCAGGTAGATCATAATTTAGAAAGACAAACGACGAACACATTGTTTAAAATCCTAATTACAATAAATTTTGTAGACGACAGAAGAGAAGCGAAAACTTGAAGTTATATAATTTTAGTTGAAGAAGCTTTCTTCATTTCGAGGGTTTTGTATAATGGGCATTTTAGATTTCTTAACATCTGCTGAGTATTGACGAACAATTGTATAATTCTTATACAAATTTAACGACGAATTTAATAATCGAATTTAATAATTATGAGACAAATAATTTATTAACGCTAATAAATTTTTGCTTGTTCGCCGTAAGGACTTCACTAAATGGAAAGGAATATTTAATTTATAAATTGTTTTAACAGCACTCGTGGTGGAACGGAACGCAGATTGATTAATGAAACATGAATTCAATAAATGGCCGACTCGCACGAATTCGTAACAAATAAACATTTATTATGAGAATATTTATGAAATCGATAGTATAAGATATCGATATTATCATGTTAAATATAAATCGATAAATATTAGTTTTAGCCTTTATTGCCATTTAACGATAAACTATAAAATAATATTTGACTCTTATTACATAATATTGAATTACTGAGACAAGCTGAATACTAAAAGGTACATACGTACAGCAATTCATCAAAGCAGTCGAATACTTTTTTATAGACATCTTTTATGAATATATTATGCGCGTTATGCGTATATCTTGAAATTTAATCGACACTCTAACGAAATACGATTATCTTACCTGTATTGATACAGGTTGAAACAAACCTAAGAATGTACATAGGAGCTACAAAATATTTAGACAGTCAATTATCCACTATATTAACAAGTCTTGATATCCAATGGGATATGTTTGCAATAAATATCTCGTAACTTCTGTATACATTTTCAGATTGGTTTCAGAATTTACCAATATAACCATGACAATCGTATATCATTACAATACTAATGAAATTTCAAAGTGTTTTATATAACACGCGCACAACATACAGATAGAAATTTTTTTTTTATAGCAAGTGTTCGAATACTTCCGTGAGCCACTGAATATAAAATAAATAACTATAAAATTTATTAGATTCTGAATAAGTTGACGAATCCTTGGACACAGTTTTCGCCTTCCGCATGCGTCCTGCGTTTTTATTAAATCACGAGTCTCCTACAAAGCAGTAAAGGCAAGAACAGAAGAGGACACGCGAGCCAAATATGAGAAAAAGCATTATGAAACATTTCCTCTGTATCTGCCTTCCTCGACAGTATGTTTTCATGAAACTTGCCACCGCGGAACAGCTCGCGGAAGGTAGCCATAAGAACGTCTTAACAACTCGAGGTGTTCTGGAAAATTTCTAAAAAATTGAAACACAGACCGATTTAACGCGGCTGCTACGATCATTCCAGCTAGATAAGTTTGTCTCGTAATCGTTTCCATTGTAAATTATAAGTTTCCGCATCTCGAGCCCGCGTTATAACCACTTGTTACTATTACATTTATAACCCTGTTTAAAATTAGTACCACTCCATTTGTTTCTGTCGCTTGGCTTTCGCTTATGAAATCGTGAAAATTGCATAGCGCGCATTTTTACTTGTTATTCGCGGGAAAAATGAAAAGTACAGATTGTGACACAGATATATGTATGTGCCAGAATTTCAAGTGTTTCTACGTTAATATAAATATTTAATCTTGCAAAAAGTTTCAAGAACAGCGATATTTCTACGTACGAAAATCTTTTAAACGTTAAACCGAAAATATTTTGTACGATAAATAAATACTGATAATAAAAGCTTTTAAATAATCCCAATAATATACTGAATTATAGAATCAACTATTATACTTTATCTTTTAACCGTTGAAGAAATTGATTGACAATGTTAAGAGACAAAAATAGGATTCATAACAATTTCGTACAATCCTCATTCCTTTAACCGAGTCCGGCAATGGAAAAATGTAAGCAGAAGCAAACGTCTACTACTAAAAAAAAAAAAAAAAAAAAACTAAGCTTTGAAGATTTATGAGGAAAGAAAATGAAAGTGCGTACAAAAGCATATTCAAACACAATTACATTCTCTCAACATGGTAAACGATCTTACTAACAACAAATTCCGATGCTTGTCGCGTCTCCGCGCGTATCAAGTCGAATCACTGCGCGATACCTCGTTTCTTCGCAGCTTCCCTCTCCTGAAGAAAAAGTCGATCAACGTTCCCTTTACGCTGGTGTCGAGAGTTAAGAGGACAAACAGACGAACAGAGAACGTCTCTGCAGCCACGCGTCAATTTTCATATTCTTTCGATCGCGTTCTTTCGATCCGCGCACACGCCGTTGGCCTATCTATCGGAAGAATAAAAGACGACGCGCGCGTACGACTCTGTCTATACGTTCGTTCCTCGACGAGAGAATAGCATATGCGATCTCCACTCTTTTCCTCTTGCATTGTTCCTTTACGAGAGGTCGTCTCTCACGGCGCTTCGGCAAAGGATAAAGCTCGCGGCGAGAGTAACTTTTTATTTGCGCGCGGAGAAATATGAATTTCCACTTTCCGTGTTAGCATTTGATATCGCATTCCACCTTCGATACGGAAACTGCTCTCGGTTCTATATTTTGTGGAACAACCAAGGATACGAAGACTTTAATTCGCTATTTTTGTGAGGGAATTTATGCGATTTCGACGTAATTTAATGAGCATCTGTACTGCACGGGAAGTTTGTAAAATATCGCGAGCGAAATTTTCATGCATTTTACGTCTTTGGTTCTTTGCTCCTTTGTTAAGACGTTGTATACGTCATTTTTCACTTTTTTAAGATGCGCCGAGATATTTGAAGTTCTCTGTGTGTTTTTTTTTTTATTCTTTTGCTTACTTTTCAAAGTAAAGTTACATTATACACATTGAGAAGTAGCGGTTGGATATTTGATGGACTGAGTGAAGGTCTTCAGCTTTGAAATGGTAGAGAAGATACTTTAACCAAGGAGAGCAGCGTGTTAGGGATAAATATTCGGGATTTTAAAGAATTTCGCTTGTGTTGATTATTTGGCGAAATTTTTTTGACTGTTTATATCTAGAAATGTTAGAAGATTCACTTATAGATTAATGTAGTTTTGAAGTACTATAAAAGCATGAAAAGATTAATCAACAATGAGTTACTTTATAGAATATAAATATACAGACAGACATATATAATATGTTATTAAACATAAATATATACATTATAACATATTATCAAAAATGTTAGCATTTATTGTTTGTCATATTTCTACTTCAAAGTTAATTACAACCGAATTAACGAAAATGCATGTAGCTTTGGCTCTTATACTGGCGAAGAAAGGAATTATTATTATGTTTCTACGTACCTACCAACATTAAATTCTTCGCAGGATATTGCTTGTTCTACTTTCTGAAATGGCGCAGTGCTCATGACTTTCTGTAATACTTCGTTCTTACCTCGTACTGACCGTTCTTAAAAATATTCATTACATTCCATACATTTTACGTACATAAATCTTCTACACACATCTTAAAAGAATCGTCGTAGATATCATTAAACACGAGAAATTTCTAATTTCAGCCGAATCTCGTGAATCTCACGATTTAAAAATTAATATATTACCTAAGCCAGCGATATAATATCTTAATTAATCTTAACTTAATGCTCCTTAAATGGGAAGGTATATTGACGCCTCCTAATGTTATCCAATACTAAGTATGCAATACTAAGTCATGCAGTAGTAAACTCAATGATTTTTACTCCTCGTTGGGAATTTTATTTATCTGACTTATATGTACTATATTCTACTTACAAAATTGCCAATGTGAATAAGTTATGTATGTTATGTGTATGAATAAAAATATTCCAGAAATATGCACTTGAACGAAAAAATCTTAAATTAGTACGAAAGAAACAAACATTGTTATAAAAAGATTGATAAGTTTCGAAATTGACGTTCAAACATTTAAATTTAGAAAATTCCACTGTTTACGCCTTGAATTGCGTCTCAGCCGTTGACCTCGTCGTTTCTTAATCAAAAACTTCGATAATTACAGAATTAGAAATTAATGAAGACAAATTAACTTTAGTAAGATTGATTTCGCTCCTTACGAACTTAAATATAAATATAATATTTACTTCTAACGCAAACGACACGATTCGTTAAAATGTGGGAAATTTATAAATAGAGAAAAGATTACATCCAATGCATTGTGAATTCAGTGACGAATTAACTGGAATTTCCTGTTAAACAGATTATGACTGAGCTAAGAATACTATCTTAAAATACAAACTACGACAATTTTTGGAGATCTTCAATTAACGATGTCGTTTAAAGAAATATACTCTGACAGGATTATCATTCTCGTCTAAGGCGCGAAATATGAAACTTAACTGATGAGCTCATTAGTAGTTAATTTTTTCACCCACGTCTTTCTTTCTTATCACGAAAACGACATACAATGAAAGAACGTTATTTATCTTCGTCATACCGAACAGTTAATTACGTAATTTCAGAAAGATCGAGAATTTCGCAAAATTTGCAAAATCATAGTTCCCGCGGGAAGGGCTCCTTTCTACCAAGTAGTTCTAGCTGTATAATAATTATCGTACTATAGAAGTACGTCACAGGGATCCTTAATTAGCTGTAAATTATTCTGAGAATGTGAAAGTGCCGCAACCATCTTCACACCCACTTATCGTTTCTATCCAACTTATATTAGATAGAGATATAATTACGATAATACGAGATCCTCCATTGTCGAGTCGACGAAAGATCGTATCGGGAGCAGAGCGATGGTATATCCTCTCTCTTCTTCCACTTTTCGTCTTACAATCTCCCTTTGTCGATGAAATTTCACTGCGTCTTGTACTACAGCCGTTACGAATTCGAAGTATTCGTGGGAATTATGTCAAAGAAGGTGATAAAGGAATAAAGAGACAAGTAAAATCGCGCGAGATTACCGAAAATCAAAAGTCTTTCCTTAATTAATAAATTTAATTACGACGAATTCCACAATTATTAATTAGTAGATTTTCTAACCATTAACTTTGTAATTATCGATTGCATGAAATATATATCTAAAGACCCCCATAGAAAACAAGCTAACTCAAATTGTAAATAATTGTAGTAACACGATTTACTTCCTTTCCAGTAATTTAATATTCTAATTCTTTAAACTAAAGTTTCTTGCATTAATAACAATTAGTAGCCTTTATGACGTAACTAAAAAATAACTAAAATCTCCTATATCAGTTTGTCGCCAATATCATTATCAAACGCTTTTTCTCGTTATTTAATTACAAGCATGCCTAATTATGAATAAAATTTCTTCCTTAAAAAATAAGGTTTTCATAGATCTATCATGTTTTTTCTTTTCTATTATAATTTGTACGCTAAGTAGACTGATTTAGGTCAATCATCTATCGATTTAACGATACAATAACACTCCCCTTAATTTTCAAATAATATTTTAAACACTTTGAGATATATCAAAGCGCGCGATAAAAATATCAGGCTTCTTCGAAACGAGTTCGAGTTAAAGAGCAATGGTTATAATGGGGTTGTAAGAAAGAAGAAGGATCGATCAAAGACTGAGAAGAGTACATACTTTGTAACGAGGCTGTAATTCGATGGTGGTTCAGATATTATTTCCTCGGTGCGAATAATAGGGTCGGTCGCTCTAACCTTTCTCGGACGTTTCTTCATCCTTCATTTTATCCTTTCCTTTTGTCCTGTTCGCAATAATGAACGCTTTGTCGTGTAACGCGTTCCATGGTTAAACGGTTCTTACCGTTCGGTGGTATCGCGTAAATTACATTCCCTGTATAAACAAGTGGCCATTGTCTAAGATTCAATCGTTCGACCATGTTCTCCGCGATTAATTGCGTTTCTTTTGACATCTGCAACTCTCTCCGTAGCGAAATTGAGAACGTTTCGAGAGAAGCGTTCCCGTTCTGTCGTCGCACGCGCAATCTTACGTTGGACCTTGTTGCTTGGAAATTCTCGCAAAGTTTCATTCTGAAATCGGTATGTGAAATTAGCAACTGTCGGATAGTTGCTCGACTTGCTTTGTACGTTTCTCGGTTCGTTGCATCTGTTACATTTGTTCGTGGCTTGATAAGTATTATATATTTGAGAAAGAAAGGAGTTTCGAAGTCACTGAACCAATTGAAACAATTAGAAATGTGAATTGCTTGAATATTTTCAGTGCATTGTTCGTTTATATGCATATTACCGAACAGATTATAATTAGAAATATACAATTTGGACTGTACTCATCAAGCAATGAATAAATAAGATTGCATATCGCAACAGCTGATTTGATATATCACATTAAAAAAAAAAAATTATACAGAAATAAAAATAGGGATTGTAACTTTGATTATTAAAACAATTTATCAGAAATTCAGGAAATGTAGTTGGTTGTATATGTGCTGATAATTATTATAGCCATGTTACGTGTATGTATATTTTATACACAATCTATCTTTTTATATTATTAATAATGCTGTTTTAAACGGTTAGAATAATTTGTTAAAAATGGATTATACATTATTGAAAAAGATACAATTATTGATTGTACGATATGTTATGTTCAAATTCACGATTATTTCTGATGAATTATTCTAGATTGGAATCTAATCAAACATTTCTAACCAATTACTCTATTCAATTATTCTAATCAAATGAAATCCGATCGAATATTTCTGATCGATTGTTCCAATAGTGAAAAACGAATAATTGTTTTCGATATCTTGCACGAAATGGCACTGAATAATTTCGCCAGTATATTTATTTCTGTACGCTGTTCATGCTCGTTTTGTAATATGCGTATAGTTAGCATTTTTTTTTTTTTATTGAAGCTCATCATTTTAAAATGTGCAATTTCCCTTGCAATAACATTTCCATTGATTAAACTGCAATTTCAATATTCGGAGTCACTTCAAGGTCATATTATAATAGGTCGTTGAACTCGTCTTAATATCAGCCGCAACGATATGGAACTAAGGATAAGTAATGTCATTTAAGAAAGTCAAGATGATCTCAGTTTTTTTTATGGAAAAAACAATTTCGTGGAAATTTTGTATACTGCAATTTGTAGCGGACTGAAAGCCAATTAACTCGTATTTAAAACATTTCTTCGTGGTTATATTTACGTGGTATATTCTGTATATAATTGATATATAATAAATCCTGTATATTGTAAATAAATTTTTCTTTATTCTAACGCTCAGAGTATTTGGTCGGGCAGTTAGAGCGAAATAGAAAGCAAGGACCAGTATGTTATAAGTTTCTACTCTGAATTACATATAGTATTTGCAATTTTCATTTCATAATTTGCGTTATACTAAGTTCAAGCGTCTCTGTACGAACGATGAAATTGCTCTCGTTTCATTTCTCCTGTTTAATTTACATGGAGATCCCTCTAATCTTCAGCTTTGCGTACGTTCAACGAACGTTTTCGGAAACTGTGCTAAAGTTGCACCCCTCATGGTATATTCTGTAACTGTGAATCATCATTCCTTAAACGTAAAAATTTGCCTTGGCGCATGGATAGATATGAAAAATGACGGATGGATATGAAAAATATTTTGAACGGTGTTTTGAAAAATAATCCTGTATGAAAATTGAGCATGAATTATATCGAGTACAGTATAGTATAATATGTATATTATTTGTTTGTTTGTATATGAAGATATGAAAACTACAAGCAAAGAATGTGATAAGTTGCATTTCGCATATTTTACAGAGAAGCAGTTTTAAAATTCAGTATGTTGTCAATCAATCTCATACTGAACACCTATTTTTCCATTCTCTTTAACATTTTTAAAATATCCCGTGTCATAATATTACATCGAAGGTATTAAAATATTTTTTGTATTAAAAAAAATTATATCTTTGACTTCCATAAAACTAGGACAACTTGTCAACTATTTTTGAGAGAGATACATTTTTAGACCTGACAGATTCATTTTCGATTATGCCATATGACATCTCTTATCATACAGTGATATTAAAATCAGGAAGTCAACAAAAATCTACTTATGTTATTCTCTTTGGATCTTCATATGTATAACCATTTTATACTTCACATATTCTATCGAGGTATCTATACTTCAACGTACATGTATGTTATATTTGCTGTATAAAATATAAATGTGCGTGGAATATAAATTAGGCAATGAAATGTGAAATGTAGACAATAGAAAATATAATAAACATGAAACATAGGGAAGTACATATCCCAAATATATGAAAATATGGCTTATATTCGAAATATCTGAGCATACACGTTTTGCTACGAAGTGTACACATCAATAGAAGCGAAATGAAATTCCGTGACACGAAAATAGTACATCGAGAACTATGAATATCAAAAAGATATGCTGTATATTGCATTAATTAGATATAACAATCCATTTAGTCTTTGAAGCGATGTCGATATTTATTTTTGTACAAAACTGAGCATAGCAAACTGCTTCTCGGCTTACAAAGAGCAATGAACCAATACATATCTGTGCATCATACATATTTAGGGCATATCATCAAAGCTTCATTACAATTTTCTTGCATCAAAGTCTTTCATTGATTTTGATTAATTACACTACTTGTACATTCGTCTAATATTTTAGTCAATTTTTAACTTCGCTTCTTTATTTCCACTGAGTTTTCATTTTAGTTGGAAAATAGTTAAAAAATTATTGTTGACAAATGTAGTGGTAATACGTTTATTTCTTTTGCTTTTTTTTTGCCTGGTCTTCGAAAGGAGGGTTTACGATTGATTCCTAACAATTAATAGAATATCATAAATTGGATCACAAATTTAAACAAATTTTCATACCCAGCAAATTTAACATATATCTTCAAAATTCAACTCATCTCCACTCGACACCGAGAATACATTATAACCGCACTACGTTTTCAAATTGCCTCCTTTTGTTAATAATCTCTCTTACCCACTCCACTCCTTCTCCTGAGCTCCTCAATATTTCAGCAACTGCCTTTATAGTTCTTGTCATACCGCTGCAATCCCCTATTAAATGTTCCATCGTTTCTTTATTTCCAGTGCATAACCCACAATTGTTTTCTTCGTCCTTTTTCCAATATCTATTTCTCCTTCCTTCATTACCGTATTTGAACCTTGCAATTAATTTTTGATCTCCTCCGCCGTATTCCATCGTCAGATACTTTGGAATTTCTTCAGCAGCTTAGCGCTTTGTATCTTTGGTTCTATTTACTTTTCATTACTTTTTCATATTGTCCTTGCGTCAATTTTCATTATCTGCGATTTTTAAGACAATATTTCTTTATTCTTTCCGTCCTGATTTCCTTTACTTCTTCCATCACTATCCCGTTTTTCATATAGTACCGCTCCCTTTCTTGATTTCCATCTTCATCTTTTGCTGTATTCTTTTTCTGTTACTTGTCTCCAACATTCTGCTTTCTCTTCCGCCTTTTTCTTCGTATTTTTGTGCTCCTTACCGTGTTTCTAACCTGATCTTCTGTATCTTCGCTTCTTCCAGGATAATATAATTATCGACTGAAGTTTCACTTTTTAAAGTGAACTTGCTGTTTAATACTATTTTAAGTGTTCGATAAATGATACTTATTCTTTCTAAATAATTAAATACAAGGAAGAAGGAGAAAAATGGTATTGAAATATGTATGATTCTGCTCAGAAGTTTGAAGCGTATTAGGGTTAGAAGAGAAACAGTAAATATGGTCATCCCATAAGTTCGTGCCGACTTTTGTGTATACATTTCATGTGTCGATTTATAAACATACGGCGATAAGA